>SRSE01000885.1:0-19401 GCA_005024645.1 Planiliza haematocheilus
AACCGGTCGACTCAGCGGTTTGAGCTGAAGTTAAATCTCAGGTCACGACGAACAGACGGAGGTCGAGAAGGACAAGGAGATAAAACCTGAGGAGGAACAAGAACGACTTCCAGCGTCTATGAATGATTGATTTAGTGGAGGAAAAGTTTATCTGGAGGCTGAGGAGGAAGGAAGGAAGAATTAAAAAGGAAGGAGGGATGGAAAGATTGAAGGAAGAAACGAAAGGAAAAATGAAAAGAAGAAGAGCAAGACTGAAGGAAAGAAGGAAGGATTAAAAAGGAAGGAGAAAATGCAAGAGATGGAAGGAAGGAAGAAAAGATTAAAAAAAGGAAAGAAAGAATGAAAGGCTGATGGAAAGAAGGAAGGATTAAAAAGGAAGGAGGGATGGAAAGATTGAAGGAAGAAACGAAAGGAAAAATGAAAAGAAGCAGGGAAGACTGAAGGAAATATTGAAGGAAGGAACAGAAGGGAATAAGGAAGGAGAGAAGGAGGGGTGGAAGGATGGATAGATTAAAGGAAGAAAGAAGAAAATACAAGAAAAGAGGAAGGAAGGAAGAAAAGATCGAAAAAGGAAAAGAAAGGAGGAAGGATGAAAGGAAGGGATGACAAGACTGAGGAAGGAATAAAAGAAAGACTGAAGGAAAGATTGAATTAGGGAAAGATGGAAGGAAGAAAAGAACAGAAGGAAAGAGAAGGAAAGAAAGAAAGGAGGAAAGGAAAGAGGAAGGATAGAAAGACTGAAGGAAGGAAGGTAATCATGATGAAGTGATAAAAACGTTAATGAGTCATTGAATGAAATATAAACGAGTGTAATGATCTTCTTCTTCTTCTTCTTCTTCTTCTTCTTCTTCTTCTTCTTCTTGTTTCTCAGTCGTGCTGCTGACGTGGTCGTGGTGCGTTCAGGGACTCCATGTAGACATGTCTCCCAAGAAGCCTCTGTTCAGGATTGGGGAGCGTTCCCAGCTCGTGGCCTCCATCCAGGACTGTCCCACGGTGCCGGTCGTGTCCTGGTCTCTGCTGGGGGACCGGCCCCTGGCGGCCAGCATCTCCACTAACGTCACTCACTCAGTGGTGACCTTTAACCCCGTGACCATGGAGGTGGAGGGGATGCTGCAGTGCAAGGTCACCTGTGGACAAGACAGCAAACAAGTCAAGACCACGGTGGACGTTTACGGTGAGTCCACGCTTTTATTTATGTCTCTTTAGACTCTTTAGAGTCTTGACTACAAAAATGGCCGACACCTGTCTGTTCCCTGTCTGGTCACAGCTTTCCCATCAGCCCCTGAGATCACAGGTCACGACCGTCTGAGAGTCGGCCGTGAGTCCAGCCTCACCTGCCAGGTGTCAGACGTACACCCTCCAGAGTATGTGAACCTCACCTGGTTCAGAGGAAACCGGCCCCTGCAGGACGCCGCGGGAGAATATGGATCCACGTCAGAGTACAGGTTCACGCCCCAGAACCACGATGTGGGGCAGAACATCACCTGTAGGGCCTCCCTGGACCTGCCCAACCTGCCGATGGAGGACCGGGTCAAAGAGACCACCGTGAACCTGAACGTCCTCTGTGAGTCTGAGTCTGAGTCCTGTAGTCTGAGTCCTGTAGTCTGAGTCCTGTAGTCTGAGTCCTGTAGTCTGAGTCCTGTAGTCTGAGTCTGAGTCCTGTAGCCTGAGTCCTGTAGCCTGAGTCCTGTAGCCTGAGTCCTGTAGCCTGAGTCCTGCAGTCTGAGTCCTGTAGTCTGAGTCCTGTAGTCTGAGTCTGAGTCCTGTAGCCTGAGTCCTGTAGCCTGAGTCCTGTAGCCTGAGTCCTGCAGTCTGAGTCCTGCAGTCTGAGTCCTGCAGTCTGAGTCCTGCAGTCTGAGTCCTGCAGTCTGAGTCCTGTAGTCTGAGTCCTGTAGTCTGAGTCCTGTAGCCTGAGTCCTGCAGTCTGAGTCCTGCAGTCTGAGTCCTGCAGTCTGAGTCCTGCAGTCTGAGTCCTGCAGTCTGAGTCCTGCAGTCTGAGTCCTGAGTCCTGCAGGCTGAGTCCTGCAGTCTGAGTCCTGCAGTCTGAGTCCTGCAGTCTGAGTCCTGCAGTCTGAGTCCTGTAGTCTGAGTCCTGCAGTCTGAGTCCTGCAGTCTGAGTCCTGCAGTCTGAGTCCTGCAGTCTGAGTCCTGCAGTCTGAGTCCTGCAGTCTGAGTCCTGCAGTCTGAGTCCTGCAGTCTGAGTCCTGTAGCCTGAGTCCTGTAGCCTGAGTCCTGCAGTCTGAGTCCTGCAGTCTGAGTCCTGCAGTCTGAGTCCTGCAGTCTGAGTCCTGCAGTCTGAGTCCTGCAGTCTGGGTCCTGCAGTCTGGGTCCTGAGTCCTGTAGCCTGAGTCCTGCAGTCTGAGTCCTGAGTCCTGCAGTCTGAGTCCTGAGTCCTGCAGGCTGAGTCCTGTAGCCTGAGTCCTGTAGCCTGAGTCCTGTAGCCTGAGTCCTGTAGCCTGAGTCCTGTAGCCTGAGTCCTGTAGTCTGTAGTCTGAGTCTGAGTCCTGTAGTCTGAGTCCTGTAGTCTGAGTCCTGCAGTCTGAGTCCTGCAGTCTGAGTCCTGTAGTCTGAGTCCTGCAGTCTGAGTCCTGCAGTCTGAGTCCTGTAGTCTGAGTCCTGTAGTCTGAGTCCTGCAGTCTGAGTCCTGCAGTCTGAGTCCTGCAGTCTGAGTCCTGCAGTCTGAGTCCTGCAGTCTGAGTCCGGTAGTCTGAGTCCTGCAGTCTGAGTCCTGCAGTCTGAGTCCTGCAGTCTGAGTCCTGTAGCCTGAGTCCTGTAGCCTGAGTCCTGCAGTCTGAGTCCTGCAGTCTGAGTCCTGCAGTCTGAGTCCTGCAGTCTGAGTCCTGCAGTCTGGGTCCTGCAGTCTGGGTCCTGAGTCCTGTAGCCTGAGTCCTGCAGTCTGAGTCCTGCAGTCTGAGTCCTGCAGTCTGAGTCCTGCAGTCTGAGTCCTGCAGTCTGGGTCCTGCAGTCTGGGTCCTGAGTCCTGTAGCCTGAGTCCTGCAGTCTGAGTCCTGCAGTCTGAGTCCTGCAGTCTGAGTCCTGCAGTCTGAGTCCTGCAGTCTGGGTCCTGCAGTCTGGGTCCTGCAGTCTGAGTCCTGCAGTCTGAGTCCTGCAGTCTGAGTCCTGCAGTCTGAGTCCTGCAGTCTGAGTCCTGCAGTCTGAGTCCTGCAGTCTGGGTCCTGCAGTCTGGGTCCTGTAGTCTGGGTCCTGTAGCCTGAGTCCTGTAGCCTGAGTCCTGTAGCCTGAGTCCTGTAGTCTGAGTCCTGCAGTCTGAGTCCTGTAGTCTGAGTCCTGTAGTCTGAGTCCTGTTCCCCGTCTCCTCTTCAGATGCTCCTGTTGTCATAGCGATATCAGAGTCTGTGACGGTCATGGCCGACTCCTCGCTCGTCCTTACCTGCTCGGTGGAGGGAAACCCAGAGCCAAACATCACCTGGAGCTTCAGGACGGGGGACGGCAGGACTCAGGTTTTGGACCAAGGCGGCGCTGAGCTCCTTGTCCCGTCGGTGAGAATGTCTGACGCCGGACGGTACGAGTGTGAAGCCCGGAACACCGAGGGAAACCACACCGCTGGCGTGAACGTCACCGTTCATGGTGGGAGTAGCTCCTCCTCTGTCACTCTAGTTTTCTCTGTCTCCACCTCATTTACCTGTATGCTCCTCCCACAGCTCCGCCCACTGACACCTCCCTGTCAGTGAGTCCAGGTGAGGAGGTGGTGGAGGGTCAGCAGGTGACGGTTACCTGCCGCTCGGACGGCGTTCCTCCTCCCACACTGGTGCTAAAGAGACATGAGGTGGAGCTTCAGAAGACAGACTCCTCCTCCACCTCCTCCTCTTCCTCGCTCACCTTCAGCCTTCCCTCTGCCGCCCTCAAAGACTCCGCCCCCTACCTGTGTGAAGCCTCCAACCAGTTTGGCTCCGTAGACGTCTCCAGGTCCATCACTGTCAAAGGTATTTTTACTTTGTTTTTATTCTTTCCACTCGGCTCAGTTTCATTTTTACTGTTCGTCTTTTTTTTTCCTTCTTCTTGTTTCTGTTGTTTTTTATATATGTATATATTTTATTCTTATGCTGTTTTATGAATCTATGTACGGTGTCCTTGAGTCCTTGAGTGCCAAGAAAGGCGTCTCTAAATAAAATGTATTATTATTATTATTATTAACATTTAACTGGCTTCTTTATGATTCATTCAATAAGACAAAGACGTCTTAAAATAAGTTTTAATTTAACTCGTCTTCATTCGTTTGACCCTGAATGAAGACGTCAATGCGTCCAATGAGACGATGGATTATTTATCGTCCTGATTCCTGCTCGCTGGCCTGAGGACACGTCTTCATGTCCGTCTCCTCCCGTCTCTCCAGCTCATCCTCTGCAGGTGGAGGCCAGTCCTCAGCTCTCAGCAGAGCGCCACTCCGCCCTCATCCTCACCTGCAAGGCGTCCGGGTGTCCCCACACTCCCAGCCTCACCTGGAAGAGGAGGACAGGGGACAGGGACGAAGCCGTCCACCAGAAGACGCAGCAGCAGGGCGGGATGTCTCAGCTCCACCTCCAGGACCTGGACCTCCGGGATCAGGGAGGATACCGCTGTGAGGCTGAATGTGACGGCGTCAGCAGGACCAGAGACGTCCAGGTCCACGTCTACTGTGAGTCCATCTGAGACACTTTGACATTTAGAATTTAGGACGTAGCACACACAAGAAGGAACGATGTGGACTGTTGTAGCTAAATGCTAAATGCTAATCTATTCTCCACCGTGTGTCAGTAAAAGGTCAGAGGTCAATGATGTAACTAGTGAAGTTTTTAGATGAGACGTCTTTATCTTCATAGTTTATCTTAGTGATGGAGACTGAATAAATATCAGAGTGATGCTCCTTCCTCCTCCTCATCTGTAGCCACAGAGCTAGTAGCAGCTAGCTAGCTCCGGTAGCTAACGCTAACTGAGCCCTTATCCAATCACGTAACGGGGTCAGATATTAAAATAACTTTCTAGTCCGGACTTTTCAGCATCTTAAATGCAGCTCGTCTACGTCTCGTCTACGTCCCGTCTACGTCTCGTCTACGTCTCGTCAGAGTAAACAGATGAACACCTGACAGCAAACACCACAGGAGCCTTTATCAGCGCTGACGTCTGAGGTCAGAGAAGACACGGTCCAACACGAATCATCAGGTTTTAGTTTCACGGGGAGTTTTGTTTGGACACATTTGCTGCCAGAGGTCAAAGGTCGCGTAGCTTCACGTGGTGATTTTTAGTTTTACAGCGTTTTAAAAGATCAGTCTGTCCTCGTCTCTACGCCGCCAACCATCCTCCCTGCAGACTGATCTCCTCCAGGGTTTTACCACAATGAGAAGAACGATTAGATTACAGGAAGCACCTCCTTTAATCTGAGCTGAGGAGGACAAACTCCAACGCTCCGACTGTCGGGAAGTCACATGACCTCCCCCAGTCCTCCCCCACGCTCACAACCACTTTAACTAAAACAGGCTCTCCCCCATGGACACAGAGAGGAGTCATTTATTCATCCCAGAGACAGACAGCAGGGACAGTCCTGACCCGGGTCCTTTCAAATCTGGATCTTTCTCATCAGATCTAGTTTCAGTGGCTTCAGGTTTCCATCTTTATTCAACAGCAGCGTCTGATTTGATTCAGTTTCACTAGAGGAGGTTTCAGACGTCTTGAATCGGTTTAAAAACCAAATTAAATCATCTGAAGGGAAACAGAGGCAATAAAGGAAGTGTTTAAATGCTGAGGGCGTCTGTGAGGAGCATCTGATTCACAGCACAATCATTTCCTTCCTCCACCTCCAGCGTTCCCGTCTGATCCGCTTCTGAAGGATCCTGGTCCCGTCCTGCTCGGCCAGGACGTGTCCCTTCACTGTGATGTCATCAACGTCTTCTCGGCCAATCAGCTGAGGATTCACTGGCAGTCGGGGAACAAGACGCTGGAGACGACGTCATTCAATGTCTCCGGTTCTTTACAGAACGTCTCACACGTCCTTCGTCACCAGGTCCAGGAGGACGAGCCGGTCCTGACCTGCTGGGCGGAGCTGCTGACGGGGGACGGGGGCGTGTGGAGGTCCAGGAACGCCAGCGTCTCCCTGCAGGTTCACTGTAAGCGCCGCCAGAGCCTCAGCAGCCAATCAGAGTCGAGCTCAGATTTAACTCGTTCTGTGTTTCAGATAAACCGAGGACAGCGTCTCTGACCGTGAGTCCAGCTGAGGAGAAGGTGGTGGAGGGACGGCAGGTGACGTTCACCTGTAGCTCGGACGGAGCTCCGCCCCCCACACTGGTGCTTAAAAGAGGAGGGGTGGAGCTTCAGAGGACTGGCTCCACCCCCTCCCCCTCGCTCACCTTCAGCCTTCCCTCCGTCGTCCTCGAGGACTCCGCCGTCTACCAGTGTGAAGCGTCCAACCTGCACGGATCCCAGCTGGTCTCCAGGTCCATCGCCGTCAGAGGTCAGAGGCTTTTAATGGTCTGATCATCCTCACAGAGACAGAGCGTGTCTGAGCTTCTCTGCTTTCTGCTCCGCGTTCTTAACCCGCTGTTCTGACGGCTGCTATCGGAGGACTCGACCCCTCACTGAGACATAAATAAACTCTGACTCCACTGCTGAGTAATGGCCTCCATTCAGCAGAGACAATTATTTCCCAACAGCAGGTCAACGGGTCGTCCCGCGCTGACAGAGGCCTCTACGCTGGTATTTATAAAAGCAGGAAGTTCATTAGAAACACACGTGAAAGCAGGTTATTATTGGTCGACTAAACCAGCGTGACATCCAGTCACATGTCAGAGCTGATCAGGTGATGACGTGTTGGTGAAGGTCTGATAAAAGGTCAACAGCTTTTTAAACACTTAGGTTTCATTCCACCACGGCTAACGGGTCTCCATCGCTTCAGGAGGGTCTGCTGATCGGCTTCCATCTGAATGAGTCACCACATACACCTCCACAAACACAACACCGCCAACGTCCTGCGCTTCATTTAATGTCAGCCTCACAGGGAACACGACGCTCTGACAGACACATGATTCACCTTCTGGCTGTTTTTATTAATCATCATTTAGTTTTATCAGAAATAGTTCTTGCTTGTTGACTTCTCAGATTTGAGAACTCACTGTAAAACCTGTAAAATATTGAATACAGCAAACATTTGTATCTGAACAAAGAACTAAACTGTGGGCTGGTTTCTGGTGCAGCTCCTCCGAGGATCACCGCGTTCCTCGTCCTACCGTCCTCAGAGGTCCAGGAAGGACAGAACGTCACCATCTGCCTCCAGGTCGTCAGCTTCCCTCCGTCAGTGATGATCCTGAAGAAACCCTCCAATGGGACGGAGGTGTCGTCCTCCAACGGGACGTTCCTGTTGGTCAACGTCACGGCCAGAGACTCTGGGCGGTACGAGGTGAACGTGACCAACGACCTCGGCTGCCAGGTGGAAGTGTTCATCATCAGCGTCAGAGGTCAGTCAGACGGCTTCAGAGCGCTGTACCGTCCTGTTTGAGCTGCTTCTTTCAGTTTGTTTCCTCTTTCTGTGCAGAGAGAAGCACCAGGACTCCTCCCAGCCTCCACGACATCCTCATCCCGGTCGTCTGCGTTGCCACCGGGCTAGCAGCGTCCGCTCTGGTCCTGGACTACCTGAGGAGGTCCAGGAAGAAAGGCTTTTATCAGCTGCCCCAGTCCGCTCCACCTTCAGCCTGAGCTGACGCCGGTTCAGTCATGTGGCTGCCACCTCTACCACGCAACATCCGGCTACGATCCCCTAAATGTGGCTTCTGCTTCCAAACGTGTTCAACGTGCAGCGAGGGTTGAACATGAGGCTTCCACGTCCCCTGGCTTTTATATCAAAGATAAAGATCCAAACATTTACTCAAACATCCTCAACGTGACGCTGCTGAATCTGAATCTGTGGCTCGTCCCGACATGTGGCCATCGCCTGGTGACCGGTGGCTACCGTGGTGTGGATACGACATCTTAACGTGTGACTATACTTCCCTAAACGTGACTGCTACCTCTGACGTTTAACTTCCCGAGACTTGCTTTGAGTGTGGTGGCTGTGACTCCCACCTGCAGACAAGCAGCCGCCAACATCACAACGTCCTTAGCATGAGGCTAACATGAGGCTAACATGAGGCTAACTAGCATGTGGCTACCAGATATTAACATATGGGATCACAGTGCTGCCACATAGAGTCCAGTTCTCGGCTGCAGACGTCGTGCTAACAGCTCAGGCTGAAAGACATGGATCAACAATCAGAGACTCTTCTTACCTGGAGTCTTTCCATCAGCTCTCATGGTGTAGTAGAGCTGATCTGGAGTCTCTCCAATGGGAACTGATTCTGCTTCTGCACAGATCTGACGGACCAATCAGCTTGTTTGGGGGCGGGGCAGAGACAATGCAGCGAGCTGGAGGTAGAAATGTTCACCTCTGAGCTCATGTAAAGTGATTAGCGTGGTACTAATGTGTCCTGATGTAAAATGTTCTGTACAAAGTGTTTTCTTTGGCTTTTTATCACGGCTGATATTTATTGTTGCTCACGTTGGAACGTGGTTATGATTTCCTGGGATTGTCCAGCTTTTCCAGCTTTTCCTTTCATTTCAGGTTCCAGTGTTTACTGGAAGTCTGTAGGGGCACCCCCTCGGTAACCGTGGTGACGGCTGAGCTGCAGCCCAGGCCTGACTCAGAGCTGAAACTATTCAGCGACAGACTGTTTGTCTTCCACCGTCTTTCTGAAAAGAATCACAAACTGCTCCTGAAGATTCATGACCGAGATTAAATGTTTATCCTGAGGAAAGGAGGCCGCTACCGGTGGGACCGGTCTAACTCCTGGAGGAAGGAGCTGGTGAACAGATTGATTAGGAAAAGAAAAATGTTCTGGTGGCTTTTGTCTTTTAGCTGATTGGTCCCCTCAGCCCGTCACCACGGAAACGGGAAGCTCTCCAGAGACGAGGCGAGGTGTGAAGAGGACTGAGGCTGGATCGGACCTCTCAAGTTGTTTTGGACTCGTTTCAGCTCAGAGTCTCCAGACTGAGACGCTCTGTTCTCTCTGCAGCTTTCAGAGCAGTCGGTGGGTGAGGAGGGGTGAGGAGGGGTGAGGAGGGGTGAGGAGGGGTGAGGGGGGGCTAAGAGCCTCAATGTGACAACAATTCAAAATAAAAAGGAGACATAAGATAACTTCCTCCAGCATTTCCTTGTTTCCCTTTTCCTTTCTTTAACGTTAGCATTAGTTAGCTTAGCTATCAGAGCTGTGTGTTATGAGCATAGCCTGTATATAAACATGGACACCACGACTCCTCGTCCTCTCATTGGTCAAACTGACTCTATGTTCCCGGGGATACGGGCGGCGCCATCTTGTGAGTTTGGATCCAGAGTCTGATCAGTACGGTCTGAGGGGGCGGAGCCACGTGGAGCTGTGATATTGATGCCCCGCCCACACTGTGTTAGTTTAATTAATATACACTCTGCTCTACCTCCACCTGGTAAAAGGACATGATGATTAGACACTGGACTAGTTTTTACAACTCTCATGGTCCCAGGGTAAGATTTTATGGAGCGGTTGGCATGGCAACTGGTGGTCATTATGTCACATCCTGTTTCTATAGCGTCAAATAACTAAAATGAAACTTATCCAAACAAAAATGACTGAAACATCCTTTCAGGAAAATAGTATCTAACGTGTATTTTAGTGTTTTAGTTTGGCTCAAGCCCCGCCCACTAACATGGAGGGGGTGGAGCTTATGACCTATACTGCAGCCAGACACCAGGGGGAGCTCTAGTTGCTTTGGCTTCACTTTTTACCATCTTTATACCGTCTATGATTAACACACGACATTCACAACCTCAGTTTATTCTTTATTCATTTAAATCCTGCAGAATCTACTGAGACGATTTCATTTAAAATTAATCTACAACAATTATTTAATTTAACTCTTTTCCATCTTTATCGTCCCTTAAATCCCCCAACACCTCCCTGGAGGCTTGGTTCATGTTAGACACACATAGATCCTTGATGCAGATCTGTCTGTGGAGGTTTAGGCAGCAGAGTTCAGAGGTCAAGGATGATCTATACTGAAGATCCCCGCTGCTCCAAAGTGACACAGATGTTTCTAAAAGAGTTAACTGCCCCAGGTTATGAAAACAGGAAATACCAGCAGAGCAGGAGATTAAAATGACAAGACGCAGCAGAACTCTCTTTTACGCAACAGTGTCCAGAGGTCGTGGGTCGCAGAGACCCGGCAGGACAGTGAACGCCACACAAGCGAAAAAAAACTCCAGATGGAGAGAAAATAAACACATTTATCAACGGAAAGCTTTAAACGTTTCAGCTGAATCTGCAGATCCTCGAGTGTGTGGGGGCTCCGAGCTCCGGGGGCTGATTCAGTCAGAGACTTCACAGCCTGCTCCAAAATAAAACCACACATTCAGGAAAGCAGGACTCGACGTGTCCCCGTTTTTATTTGTTTGTTTCAGGATATCTCTCTCATGTTTGTTTTTTTGTCAGAAGGAACCAATCAGGATCAACGAGGACCAGCTTTGATCTGAGGTAAACGTCTCTGACATCCAGCAGACTCAGTCTGGTCTCATCTGTCCATCTGGCGTCAAAATGTGTCTGAACAAACTGAAATCTGATCATAAATGATTTAAAATGTTTAACAGACCTCCAGCTCTCCATCGACTGTGTCACACGGTGATGACAGTGTGTTTGTCATGCCTGGTTACCACGGCAACCACTGCAGACAAACGCAAAGATAAGTCGTTATTTCATGTTCATGCTCATTTTAATGTTAATACTCATGCTAACGCTAATGCTAATGCTAATGGCAGGTGAACCAGGTCATAGTCTTGACTGACAGGCGTCTCAGCCCGTGATGGACGGTGCAGTGTTGGTCCACGGGTCTAAGATCTACACCTTCAGGATGTTCCAGGAAGTCCCTCTTCACCTTCAGACCTGCGGCCGACCAATCATGTCAACTTCCTGTCCCTGAACTGACCAATCGTTTCCTCTTCCTGCCGGCGGCCTGACCCCTGGGGCTGCTGCTGTGGAAGAGGACGGAGCTGATGCTGCAGCGTCGGCGTCCTCCTCCTCCTCCTCTCCTTCCTCTTCTTCTTCTTCTCCTCCATCCCGATGAGCTCACTCAGATGTGTGGTTGGCATGGAAACCGAACAAGTCCTCTCATCAGTGAACACAAACAAACAGACGACTGGTTTCATAACTGAAATTTAATTGAGTCCAGGTGAAAAGACTGAAGCTCTGCAGGGGGCGCCACAGAGCTGGAGGACGACGCTGGAGACAAGTCAGAGACACTTCCTGTCTTCTGGTCGGGCTTTAAATCTAATCCTGTCCCACACACATTCCTCTCATAGCTTTCTGCTTTTTCATTTTTTTATTTTAGTTTTTATTAAAGACAAACAGAAACACTTCAGATTCAGTAACATCAAGAAAAATCAAGCATAAATAATTAAATTACTGTTTATTATTGTACATTAGTTCATTAGTTTGAATGTAAACAGAAATAATAATAATAATATATGTATATATATATATATTTAAGTGTCTCTGAACTCCAGACTGTCAGAGCTGAAGTGTCTGTAAATGTTGGAGAATCTGTTGTTTTAATGTTCTTAGTTTCTCATTGTGATCAGATCATAGAGGAACCTCAAATATCTGCTAGAAATGAAACTGTTTACAGTGAAAACTGTTCTCAGTAAAGTCCTGAATCCTCATCTGTGATTAATTAGAAACCCATTTTCTCTCTGTTTACTTTTCATTCTTCGTTGTGAAACCTCAGAACTAAACCATGACTCTTTTATTTTAAAGTGTTTATTTACAGTTTTGGTCTAAAACATTAAACTCGTTGATCGATTTAAACTTCGATCCAGCAGCAGCTCAGACTTTGACCTGAGAGGCTCCAGAGTCTCTGTTGATTTAACATCAGCTGCTCACCAGCGCCACCTGCTGCTCACAGCTCCAGGCTTTTATTTTGAAACAAGAAAGCTTCAGTGTTAAAACCTTATTATTCAATAGATTAACAGAAGCTTTAATTATCAATAAACGAGCATTAATGAGGTCAGACACAACATTAAATTATTAATTATAACCGGTCAACAGTAGCTACAGATTTATGAATTAAATAGTAGAAGAAAAAATAATGTAAAGATACAGAAGCTTAAAACTGTTGTTGTTGTATTTCTGTTGTTGTAACTGATCCAAAATGTTTTGTCTCAACTTTCTGCATCATCCCCAAATTTACTTTAATAATCAAACACAGCAATGAAAGACATTTATTCAGACTTCAGCAGTAGAAACATTCAGTTTGTACACAATAAAAGAAAAAGTAACATATAGAAAATGATTTAATTTAATTATTACAAGACTGCAGAACCTCTAGTCTGACTTCATTCAAGCAGGATCACTTTTCTAGAGTTTTTTTCATTTTTTCATTTATTTATTTTTGCTGCTCCAAATATTAATTTCTATGCAACGTAATGCAATAATTGTATTATGTTGTTATAAACATATTTACAGACACAGTGAGTGAGACCAGGCTGTAACAGCAGGACTGTGAAGGAGTCGGTGAAGTAACATCAGATTACTGTGTTTGAGTAACGCTTTTATTGTGAAATCTACCGAGGCCGGAAGTTGACAGTTAGCATCTCGCAGCTGAACTAGCCAGCGAGGAGTGTGTGAGTGTGAGTGTGTGTGTGTGTGTCCCGGTGTGAAGATGCTACCTTTATCTATGAAAGACGATGAATACAAACCGGCCAAGTTCAACCTGCTGCTCAAACTCTCCGGATGGTTCAGGTAAAGCCGCCGCTGCTAACTGTGCTAACAGAGGCTAACTGAGCTAGCCGAGCCAGCTGACTCTCAATGAGAGGCAGCTAGCCTGATGCTAACCGGCTAGCCTAAACAAATCCGCTCGTCTGTGAGCCGTGTTTGGGTTTAACGGTGATTTCTGAGCCTGTCAGGTGTTGGTGTGTGTCTCTAACGGGCTGTCTGGTGTGAATGTAGCCGAGGAGGAGGCGATATCACGGGGCTCTGTCTGCTTTCTGTTTCCCTAGCTTCAGTTCTTAACTCATTTGGTTTCTTTTTTATTTCCAGGTCCATCCTCGCTGATAAAACATCCAGGAATCTGTTCTTCTTCCTCTGCCTCAACCTGTCCTTCGCATTCGTGGAGCTGACGTACGGAATCTGGAGTAACAGGTATGCTATGCTAGCTCGGTTAGCATCAGCCTGTGTGTGTGTGTGTGTGTGTGTTCAGGATGTGCCACGTATGTGTTAGCATTAGCATGGAGGAGCCGTCATCTGTGCGCTGGAAGCAGAAGCTGCTGATGATCTGAGGTCAACTCCATGTCTCACTGACTCATTAGAAACCAGTAGAACACGGAAATAATAAAGAAGAGTAAAGACACGGGGGGAGGGGGGTATCATGATGCGTTCAACAGCTTCAGAGATAATCAGAGATTTAGAGTCAAAGTCTTTTTTACTTAGGAAAAATGAAACAAAGCTGATTTATTTATTTATTTATTTATTTATGTGCGTCCAGGTTCATTCTGTTCATTCATTCTAACTCTAGCTCTTTACGGTCATCTGGTGACTAGAAGGTTGCAGAACATCACTGCTTCTCTTTAGAACCTCACCAGCAGATCAGTAGAACCTGCAGCTGTGCCTCTCTCCTCTTTAGGATCTTGTTGTGGCGCCGTAGAAATAGAACCACGTATGAGCTATAGACACATCTTGGTCTTTGTGATTTCCTCACATGGTTCATCGTCACGTGACTCGTTTTTAAGGTCACATGACGCCTCACAGCCGCCAGCAGCAGCTCCTGAACCTCAGATGGTCGTAGAAACAGTCACTGAGCTATTGACTCAGTTGTTCCTGAGAAATACTGTCGGTACTTGAACTCAGCGTTAGCTTAGTGTTGGGTTACCTGCCTGTTGTTACAGACTCTGGTCAGACCTGGTTATTAGAGTCATCTGATCCCAACCAGTCCAGGTGTGAACACACCCAGGATCATCAGACCTGGTGGAGGTGGTCTGGGACACATGTGACCTCCTTCCTTTGGTAGAGTGAACACACAATGAGTCCTGGGTCACATTAAAGACCAGCTACTCACCAGGGCTGATCTGAGGAAGAGGAGGAGAACTCATTCATTCATCCACTAGTAGAAATGATCACATGAATCAGTGACGTCTGTTCATTAGTGATCAGAGACTTTAACAGATTCTGAGAAACAAACTAAACTAGAAACTGATCTGATTTAGAATCAGCTGATGAATAAATCAGATGTTCTCATGTGAGAGTGTTTCCATCTGGTTCCTAAATGTGGATCATGTCTCCAAGTCACCAAGCAGCTGTTGATGGTTCTGATCCAGTGGTAGGTAGAGATCCATTAATATTCTACTGAACGCTTGGTCCATTTCTGGTCAGGGGGTTATCATTGTTAAACAGGGTCCACAGAGACCAGGGTCCACAGAGACCGGGGTCCACAGAGACCGGGGTCCACAGAGACCGGGGTCCACAGAGACCGGGGTCCACAGAGGCCGGGGTCCACAGAGGCCGGGGTCCACAGAGGCCGGGGTCCACAGAGACCGGGGTCCACAGAGACCAGGGTCCACAGAGACCAGGGTCGTAGCTCTGAGTGTCAGATGTTTCAGGTGTCTGGTCTCTTGACGTGCTGCCTCCTGTGTGTCCTGGGTTCAGTTTAGGTCTGATCTCAGACTCCTTCCACATGTTCTTTGACTGCACGGCGCTGCTCGCTGGTCTGGCAGCCTCCGTCATCTCCAGGTGGAGATCCAACGACAGCTTCTCCTACGGGTGAGTCCAGATCCTCCTCCTGGCTCTGAGCTCTGCTGCTCAGGTCTGACTCGGCTTTGATCGCCCCGTCTCCTCTCTCTCTGGTTCAGATATGTGAGAGCTGAGGTTCTGGCCGGCTTCGTCAACGGACTCTTCCTCATCTTCACGGCGTTCTTCATCTTCTCTGAAGGAGTTGAGGTAACTCACAGACACGTTGAACACAAACATGAGACGTGTCGTCCACAGGTCACATGACTCTTTGACTCCAGCCAATAAAGAGGAAGAAGACGTTTTACAGTGATGTGGTTTAAATATCTACTAAAGATCAGCATCATCACTAGTTCAGTGTCTCGGCTCCTTCATCACGTTCCTCCTGTAGTTCTGCTTCCTTTGGTTCTAAATAGAACGTGTTCTTTCATGAGCTACCACCAGCTGATGGTTTAAAGTGTGTGTCTTCCTCAGAGAGCTTTGGAACCTCCTGACGTTCACCACGAGCGGCTGCTGCCCGTCTCTGTGGCCGGTCTGCTGGTCAACCTGGTCGGGATCTTTGTGTTCCAGCACGGAGGACACGGACACTCGCACGGAGACGAAGGTAACGCCTGCACAGAACCTGCAGATTGATAGAACCCCTCTGAAGTGTCACTGCATCTCTTCACTGTGTTCACTAGAACCCTGGACACGTCGGTAGAACCTGACTGGCTTTAAGAAATCCAAGCACAGATCAGTAGAACATCGTCTTGTGCAGAACCAAACTGCAGCTCTTTAGCCTCTTGTTACAGCTCACTGAACATTCAGTCTATAGAACCACGTGTTTTTAAGACCTGCTCCTGTGTGGAACCTCACAAGTCCACTGCAGCTCTGTAGAACGTCACTGCAGACCAGTAGAACCTAGCTGCAGCTCTTTAGCATCTTGTAAAGCGCCTGTAACATGTTCTCTACAGAACCATATACCCATCACAGATAACCAGAACCTCACTCCTTCTCTTTAGAACCTCACAAGTCCACTCCAAGCCCATAGAACTTAGCTGCTCATCAATAGAACCTTGTGTAGGTGGGTAGAACCTTGACTGGATGAAGCTAGTAGATCAGATGAAAACCAAACCACAGCATCTTATAAGAACCCTCTAACATGTGCTCTAGAACCATCTACTCACCATAGATCACTAGAACCTCTCATGTGTAGAACCCCACAAGTCCACTGCAGAACCCTGTAGAACCTTGAGCTGTGCAGAACCACATGGCAGCTCTGTAGCATCTTGTTGAACGTTCTCTGTAGAACCAGGTACTGACCACAGATCACTAGAACCTCAGGACTGTGTTGTAGAACCTAACCCTTCCTGTGTAGATGATCAGAACCCCGTGCAGAACCTCGGTTCTCTAAGTGTTCCTCTCTCTCTCTCTCAGGTCACGGCCACAGTCACTCTCTGTTCAACGGCAGCCTGAATCATGGACACAGTCACGGAGGAGGACACCAGGACAAACATGGAGGACATGGACACAGTCACGGAGGACACGGAGGACACGGTCACAGTCATGACGGTCATGGACACAGCCACGATGAGCCACACTGTCACAGTAAGAGAATAAACAGACATGAATCACGTCTTATTGTTTGTCTCCGTCTTTAATCTTTAACGTTTTTATTTGTCAGATGAGCTGCAGCACACGCCAGGAAAAGGCGCCAGCAAACAGATCCTGCAGGGTGAGAAGAATAATCCACAATAATCCAGAATAACCTTCATCATTCTCCACAAACTTTATCATCTGTAATAAAATCATCCCTCAGGTTTCTCTTTTATATTCCAAATAATTTTAGAATTAAAATAAATAGAAACAAACAAAAGACGAATCAAACGTCCTGAACTCTGACCTCATTTACTATCAGCTTATTTTGCTCAGTGTTGTCATGTCTCCATTCAGCCTCCAGGGGGCGCTCACACACAGCTCAGCTCATGATCAGCCACTGAACCGTACATCTCATTTTAAAACTTCATCCTCTAAAGTTTAAATCATCATTATTTAGATAAACTATTAACTTCATCTTTAAAGTCATTAATTAGTTAACTTTAAATGAAACCATTAGTGTTAATTATAACATGTCTCTGTCTCCGTCTCTGTCTCTTGTCTCGTCTCTTGTCTCTGTCTCTGTCTCGTCTCTGTCTCTTGTCTCGTCTCTTGTCTCTGTCTCTTGTCTCATCTCCGTCTCAGGCGTCCTCCTCCATATCATCGCTGACACTCTGGGCAGCGTCGGCGTCATCATCTCTGCTCTGCTGATGCAGAAATACGACCTGATGATCGCTGACCCCATCTGCTCCATGCTCATCTCCCTCCTCATCGGCGTTAGGTGAGTCCGTCAGCGAGCGATGTGATTGGACGCTCTGTGTCGTCCCGGTCTCCACTCTGTTGATTGACGGCTGTAATTACTGCCTAATCTCTGTGGGCGGAGCTTTGGGCGACCGCCGTGAGGCCCGTTGAGACCACACTGATTGACAGCTGGGCGTGTGTGGAGGGGGCGGGGCTAACCACCTCTTTGTTGTGGGCGTCCTTCACCTCGGCTGTCGACCAATCTGCTCCTCAGTAATGACAGTGGAGCGCTGTGTGAGTTCTACCTCAGGACGATGATCCAGAGTGACATCCCTTCCTGTTTTGTCTTGTGGGACACAGCTGACTAGAACCTTCAATTAAAGCTAGAACCTCCACCGTGACTGAAACACCCAAGAACCCCTGAAACGACCACGTTTAACTTCTCTGGGTTTTAATTATCGTGACCAGACGGATCAGAGGAGACGGGTCTTCAGTAAAGGTCCTTAGAACCATTTACGGAACATCAGACCCTAAAGGACTAACTGCTAGTCCTCAGTTCTCGTTAGACCTTCATAAACAAACCATAGAACGTCTTTAAAAACCTAAAACCTCTTTAATGAGAACCTGAGACTTCCAGAGGACAGTAGAACCTCACAGGCCTGTAAGAGAACAGTTTACTGTGCTGAAGGATTCTTGAAGAACACCTGGAACATCCCAGTAGAACCTCAGGAACCATGAGAATCCACTAGAAGTCACAAAGGAACCTCCCTGACCACAGCTGATGGTCTGATGATGTCCTGAACGTCCTCAATGATCTCGACAGTCTCAGAACGTCTACTAAAGGAACCATGGAACCTCTTCAGTGACAGCTGGAGCGTCTTTAGTCATCACTAGAACGTATTTAATGACCACCATGACCTCCCTAGAACCTATTTAATGTCTAGTAAGAGATCCTAAAGGATTCCCAGCTTATCCTGTGTCAGACAACTAGAACTTTTTAGGAGAACCATAGAACCTCGTTGGTTAAACAGAACGTGTAAAAATGAATTTTCATCCACTGCAGTGACATTCAGGAACGTTTAAGAAAGATGAGAACCTCGTTAACGGTCCATTGAATGTTCCTTAATGATGATGATAGTAATAACCTGTAGAACCCGTAGAACACACGTGACTAAAAGCCCGCGGGTCTTTGAACACATCACCAGAGGAGCGTTCACCAACGTCTGAACTGAACAAACAGCGTCTGTGATCCGTCAGGTTTTGAACTCAACGCTGGAAAACGCTGGAACCAGAGTCTGGAAGGAAGGAACTGAGCCGAGAGCCTGACGGTTCCACTAATGCAGAGAATGTGTAATTAGTAGTTAATGGGCTCCAGTGAGCCAAGCCACTGGTATGAGCCTGGACCCCGTCCCGGAGGCCGGTCTCTGCTCGTCTGCTGGATGTAAATGCAGCGGTCAGATTTCCCAGAAGCAGCGTTGGTGAGTGGACGTGATGCGGTTTGATCAGCAGAGAGGCCTTCACTGACCACAGGCATCAGGTTACTGCAGCTGGAAAGTGGAGCTCACCGCGGGGACGGAAATATGCAACGAGCTCAGAGTCTGGATCAGAGTTTGAGAGAAAAAAATAAAACGAAACCAAAGTTTAAATATTACAGATTCTTCTCAGATCTGAGCTGCAGAACAAAAACACTGAGAACGTGATCAGAGGATTTAAAGACTGAAACTCAACATAAGATCAGTTTATTATTTAACTCTGTAAAAAATAAATCTTAAATTTACTCATTAAAGTTGATGTTGATATTAAAACTATTATAACTTTATTGATATTTCTTCACCTCTAACTTTTCTGGCTTTTCTAAAACGTTTCTGGCAATTTTTAACTTATTATTTGATCATGTTTAGCACTTCTTTGCAGCTTTTCACTCAGTTTGTCTTTTTTCCACCTCATTTAAATATTAAGTAGTTTGTCCTTTTGATAAATATTACTTTTTGTTCAATTAACCCAAAAATAATTAGTTTTTCCTCTTAAAAAAAGTTCTGACATTTATTTTAATTCCCTTTAATATTTTTAGGATTAAACTGTCATGTCATTAAAACGATCAGATTTTATATTATTCATAAAAAAGAAAAAAAATATTTATTTATTAGTTTGTAGCCTTAAGTATTTTTCCCGTCACATTTTAAGTTTTTTCTGGTCTGAACTCAACTCAACCAACTCCAGCCAAAAATCAGTCGATTATAGAAGAGTCACTCAGATATGTTCTGTGCATACTACTGTGGAGATTAAAGATAGTACGTGTATTTTCCAGGTTGTGTGGGGT
>SRSE01000886.1:0-26909 GCA_005024645.1 Planiliza haematocheilus
GGGAGGCCAATTTTGGGGTCTTGGCTCATGGACTATATGATGTAATAACAGAGCACAGGTAAGTAATAATCAATGCTAATAGATGGACCAGTAATAGAAGACACTAAGCTAGTAATAGCCCTTGTGGTTAGGTACCCAAAAGACACAGGCAACAATGGTTGGAGTTTATTTGTGTGGCTAATAACACCATTGAAGGTTAGGGTTAGGCAAAACATTCAATGGAAAATAACAAACTAAAATAATAAAGCCGGCAAAATAAAACCCTTTGTTCCCAAAGTTAACGTTGGGGCCCTTTTATCATTTGATCCGTTTATCAGGTATGTTTTTGTTATGTCCTACCACACTGTCCGTGAGGAGGGGGAATGAAGGAATCCTTCACCACTCTCGGAGTGCAGTATCAATAGTTTCGATGCGGCTCACCACCAAGCTCACGCTGGGAATCTACGGAACTTGTAATCTGGAAACAATCTCTGGATCTCTGGAACTTCACACGAACACAGCTGGAAGCTCTCCCCTGGACGGTGGGATGTGGCTGGGCATCTAATGATGTAGCAGAATAAAAACCTGACCTACAAAGAGGTCAAAGGAGATCCAAATCATACGCTGATTATCACAAATCACGGCCTTGATGGTAGGAGACGCTATCGGTTGCAGGGGCAACGCCTTCAGAACTTAACAGAGGCGCGTCGAAACATTCCAGAGCTCTTTAATTGTTGCGCGTTTATTATTTCGGCAGGACAGATGCAAGAAAAGAAAGTAAAGCAAAGTAAGAGTTCTGGATTGGCTATTTGGTTTCACACGAGGCTGGAGACAGCAACACACGTAAACAATCATGTTTTGCCGCTGGAATCTTGCCAACATGGCGGAGAGGGTGAGGATCCCGTGAGATACCGCGATATCGAGGGGAGGGGCTCTGTACCATGACGACAACTCCTCACTCTCAATACTGGTCAACCAGCGTCTAACGGCATCAATAATTCTCAGTTTGAACATTATTTTAAAGTCTTACCCTGTACCCGTGGATGGCAAACAGGTTCAATCTCCGTTTAGATCAGATGCAACCATGACCACAAAACCGGAAACCTTTTAACCCACTTTTTAATGGTTGTTGAATATAAATCAATTTAAATGAATTAATTTATTTCATAAATAAATGAGTTACTATTAGAATTTTAATGACTGCCTGATGAATTGTTTTTTGCACAAATAAAATTAATTATTTTTAAAGGAATAGTTTTAACAAAATGATTTACTTTCAGCCTGGGCTACAATTGCTACGTCACTCTGTTGATGTTTAAACAAAACAGAGAGCGAACTCGCTTCCCCTCACTCCTGTGCAACTGAAACTCTCCTAAACGCGCATCTCGTCGGTTATTGGCTGGAACACTTGTTTGGGGTGGTGAACACTTGTTGTGTACAGATCTCGGAGCCTAGGCTGCCTACAGAGACGCGTTTTTTTGACGGCCTGCTTATGGGGCAGGCAGCTAGAGGATCGTTAGGAAAGACTAGATGAATGTGATCAAAAAAGGCCCAAACATAAATGTTTGCCCCCCCCCCCCCCCCCCCCACCCCCCCCCCCCCCCCCCCCCCCCCCCCCCCCCCCCCCCCCCCCCCCCCCCCCCACACACACACACACACACACCACACACACAAAATACACAGCACAGAATGACAAAAATGACAAAACATTTGAGAACTACTGGTGTGGGGTCACTCGTTTAGCTCTGTTAGTTGGATCTGGGTGATGCTGTTATTTGTGTAACGGGCCCTTTTTCTGTATTTCCTAGTGCAACAAGATGATTGGCAGCAAGAGACACCCAGTGATGAAGGGATGTGCTCTCCTGACTGTAAGTTAATTAACACGCAGACACAGAACAGAGTCTGTCCACACTTGTGTCACACACAGACACTCAGTGCGGTTACATGACCTGTCCAGTCTAGTCTAGTCATCAAGTCATCACTCCTGCAATCAAACTAGCAGGGTGCAAAAAGGCTGCCCTCATTCATACGCCATTCTGACTGAATCCGATATGTGACCCTGCAAGGCCAAACCAGTCGCTTTGGTAATATTTACAAAATGAACATGAACGGCCATAAACTAAGCTTTCCAACGATATGTACAGTATAACATAAGATAAAATAAAGCTTTATTGTCTGTTACACAAGGTAACAGAAGGCTCCAGTCACAAGAAAAACATTCACACAGACATATGCAAACAGGACATGGGGTATTGAGGTATCAGCTGACTGTGTCATTGTCATTATTATTACTACTACTATTATTACTCGCTAAGATAACTGCATACAAAGTTTGCTTGGTTCTTCCGTCATGATACTGTATGTTTGTTTATCCCGGTTTTCTCAAAATAGCAATGTGCACAAAGCGACTGGTTTCGCCTTGCAGGGTCACATATGATCAGACACTGATTACCTGAAAGAATCAAATTACTCTTTGTTTTTAACCTTTTTAATCTTTGTGTTTCAAGTGTCCCCATCTATCCCCTTCCAGGCCTCCCACACAGGATCCCTCAAAGTAAGACACATTTAGTGTGTGATGTGTTTTATGTGTCTGTACTTCTTACTCTGTGTTATAGTAGGCTAGAGGCTGAGACATAGATTGCATTTGGTAGTCACGGCGTTTTGCGTGCGTGGAGTGTGGTGGCGAGTGAGTCTGAGTCTGAAAGTTTTCTGAAAGGTTGTTTGGTTTTTTTTTCTCATATCACTGGTGTTTTTCTCACAGTTTTTCCTTTCTGTACACAGTTTTCTTAAGCACTGTGGGGTTTTCACGAAATGTAGTCATCTTCTTAGACACAATTGAGAAGGTTAACACAGTGGTAGGGCGGGGAATCGTGCTAAGAAACATGCACGCTACGGTGTTTCCCCTTGTTAATCCTGCAAAAAAAAAAAAATGATATTATCAAATTTGTCGCCATTTATTAGTGATGAAGTGCTGATTAAAGAGCTATCACGTCATGGGCAGATTGTATCTGCAATGAAGATGCTTCCATCAGGCTGTAAATCAGCAAAGTAGTTTCTTTTAGGAGGCAGGTCTGCATGATTCTTAAAAATGACGATGAAAGATCACTTCGGTCTGAAAGTGCAGGCCTACTTGTGGTTCCTAGAATTTCAAAGAGTAGAATGGGAGGTAGAGCTTTCAGCTATCAGGCTCCTCTCCTGTGGAACCAGCTCCCAGTTTGGGTTTGGGAAGCAGACACTCTCTCTATTTTTAAGGTCAGGCTTAAGACTTTCCTTTTTGATCAAGCTTATAGTTAGGGCTGGACTAAACCATCCCTTAGTTATGCTGCTATAGGCCTAGGCTGCTGGGGGACAATGCAACAAACACATGTTCTCCTTCTTTCTTCTCTCTCCACTCTCGTGTCCTACACTTTCTTTTTCTCTGGCACAGAGCTCCTGTCCTCTAAATTCCTATCTGCTACTAGTCATGCAATTCTGTGCTATTACTATGTAGAATGTTTACTGCTGCTCTCCCTTCTTCCGAGTATCTCTGGCCTGGAGTTGAGTGTTTCCTGTGGAGCTCCATACTACATCTGCTGTTGTGGTCTCATCAGCCTGCCCAGTCTCCATGGAATCCTGCTGTTATCCACTCCTACCTGAATGAACAATTCTCCAACCTGCCTATGATTCCTCTACATTTTCAAACTGTCATGTAACATCATTAGTTTGAATCATAGCATCCAACTTGTATGCTTTAGTCAGATATGTGTATTTATGACAGATGTACGTTTATCTTGCTGTTCTCTTTCTCTGTCTGTACCCGGCTGGCCTTAGGCAGATGGGTCCCTCCATATGAGCTGGGTTCTGCTCAAGGTTTCTTCCTGTTAAAAGGGAGTTTTTCCTTGCCACCGTCGCCTTCAGGCTTGCTCTGGGGTTTCAGCCCGGGTCTTGTAAAGCGTCTTGAGACGATTTGTATTGTTATTGACGCTATATAAATAAGATTGAATTGAATTGAACTTAATATTGCAATGAGATTTAAAGTTGAAGGTTTTGATTACACAAGTTTTGCTACAACTGAGGCAATGAAGTGTTTTGGGTGTGGGCAGGAGGGGCACTTGGTGTGCAGCTGTCCAGAGAGAGCCCGGGAGCTAGAAGCTGAGGCTGCTCAGAGTGTGGAGGGTGAGACTGAGGTATGGGGGTGCAGGCGGAGAAGAAAGAAGTACCAGAGGAAGATAGAGGATTGCTAACAAGATGGCTTAATGGACATTTAACACTTGATGAGACTGACTCTTTCCCCAGGTTGTGCTTTAGGTCAAAACTTACAGACTGTGAACATATGGGGTTTCTGCTGGAAGCTGACAGTGGTTGCCACTGGACTCTGTGAGTGGGAAAGAAATCTACCAGGAGTATGTCAAGTCTTTAAACAAAGACAAATTAAAAAGCAGAACAGACACGCCTTGGAGGGATCATTTAAGGGTTTCGTCTAATGTTTAACTTGTATGGAGCTTGCTTTACAAACCACCATTGACTAAGAACGTTGGTGACCTGCAATGGTGCATTTTACATGGGATTGTGGAAGTGGATGCTTTTATTGCAGTGATAAATCCTGCAGTTTCTGATGAGTGTCCTTTTTGTTTGGTAAGAGAGACTATTTTTCGCTATGAAATGCGTGTCCATGAGCAGTGATTGACGCTCTGTTAGATACACCCCTGGTCTTGATTGGTGCATCTGAATGTGGAGTGCTGGATGTCTTGCAAATCGCGCTACAGGCTCTAGGAGGGGCCAAAGGAGCCGATTTTTTTTTTTTTTTAAATGACCTGCTTCATGCAATTATACTTGAACATAGGGGCAGTTTCAGCAAATATGACAGAAAGTTAGTTTTATAAGACTTGCCTACTGCACCTTTAATTGTTTATTTGTATCATTTTGTATATTTTCTTCCTGTACTTTCCCCAGCTGTTGAAAGGCTCCTTTTGGAGCAGGTCGGAGAACTGCAGCTCAAAATGGATTATGTCATCAAATTGCTGCAAAAAAATAATTCTGTTCCCCATGATGACTTGAATTTGAACATGCTACCGCTGCTTACCCTGCAAGACCTGGAAAAGTTTGACGAAAAACTTCAGACTGACAGTACCTTCAAGAAGAAAGTGGTAGTCCCGTGTGTGTCTATCTCTAAAGCACAAACACCCTGATTTATCGTCAGATAATACACCTATATATACACTATATTACCAAAAGTATTCGCTCACCCATTCAAATGGTCAGAATCAGGTGTTCTAATCACTTGGCCTGGCCCCAGGTGTATAAATTCAAGCACTCAGGCATGCAGACTGTGAAACAAGACATTTGTGAAAGAATGGGCCGCTCTCAGGAGCTCAGTGAATTCCAGCGTGGAACTGTCATAGGATGCCACTTGTGCAACAAATCCAGTCGTGAAATTTCCTCGCTCCTAAATATTCCACAGTCAACTGTCAGCTCTATTATAACAAAATGGAAGCGTTTGGGAACAACAGCAACTCAGCCACGAAGTGGTAGGCCACGTAAAGTGACGGAGAGGGGTCAGTGGATGCTGAAGCGCATAGTGCAAAGAGGTCGCCGACTTTCTGCACAGTCAATTGCTACAGAGCTACAAACTTCATGTGACCTTCAGATTAGCCCAAGTACAGTACGCAGAGAGCTTCATGGAATGGGTTTCCATGCCGAGCAGCTGCAGCCAAGCCACACATCACCAAGTGCAATGCAAGGCGTCGGATGCAATGGTGTAAAGCACGCCGCCACTGGCCTCTAGAGCAGTGGAGACGCGTTCTCTGGAGTGATGAATCACGCTTTTCCATCTGGCAATCTGATGGACGAGTCTGGGTTTGGAGGTTGCCAGGAGAACGGTACATTTCAGATTGCATTGTGCCAACTGTGAAATTTGGTGGAGGAGGAATTATGGTATGGGGTTGTTTTTCAGGAGCTGGGCTTGGCCCCTTAGTTCCAGTGAAAGGAACATTGAATGCTTCAGGATACCAAAACATTTTGGACAATTCCATGCTCCCAACCTTGTGGGAACAGTTTGGAGCGGGCCCCTTCCTCTTCCAACATGACTGTGCACCAGTGCACAAAGCAAGGTCCATAAAGACGTGGATGACAGAGTCTGGTGTGGATGAACTTGACTGGCCTGCACAGAGTCCTGACCTGAACCCGATAGAACACCTTTGGGATGAATTAGAGCGGAGACTGAGAGCCAGGCCTTCTCGACCAACATCAGTGTGTGACCTCACCAATGCGCTTTTGGAAGAATGGTCAAAAATTCCTATAAACACTCTCCTCAACCTTGTGGACAGTCTTCCCAGAAGAGTTGAAGCTGTAATAGCTGCAAAAGGTGGACCGACATCATATTGAATTCTATGAGTTAGGAATGGGATGGCACTTCAGTTCATAGAATGAGTAAAGGCAGGTGAGCGAATACTTTTGGTAATATAGTGTATGTTGTAGTCTGTATTTTCCATTTTTTGTCCAGCAGGTCATTCAGTGTGAGACTGGACGTTCATTCGCGTTGTTTATGCTGGATCTTTTGTACTGGATGATTACGTTGTCCATACTGGATGATTATGTTATACATAGAGGGAGCTACGGCTTTTTCAGCACTTTATGTTTTCACTGTGCTGTCATGCTTTGTCTCTTTTTAGGATAATGGCTGACTAAAAGTTTTTTTTTTTTAATGAATCTGTTTATCTGTGGATCTGCTTATAATATTTGTTGTTTTTCTATATATTGTTGCATTTTTCTATGTATGTCTATTTTTCTAAATGCCTTTAATGTGGTAATTGTCTCGGATGTTGATACTGATCAATCAAGTGAGTAACCACACCTGGGAGTACTTAAATGCGTAATTTTCTGTTGTATTTTGCACACTGAGGAAGACGTTGTCGAAACCGGTCTGTGCATGTTAAGCGCCGACGCAGTATGAAATAAAGGACAATAAGAAGGAGACGAGTGCTGCTGGCCTTTCTTTTGTTTCTTTTACTGATGGCCTGCCCCCAATTACCTCATCCATCAGTGTGTAACACTTCCAGCGTTTCGTCTCCCGGTAAAAAGGGAGACGTTGGCCGCACGCCATAGAATGAGGCCCCTCGTGTCCTCGTCCGTCCCTAACACCAAAATGTACCGACAACAGACTCTCAGATATATAATAATATTACAAATGTACAGTAAAGAGTGCCATTGACAGGCTCTGTCGTATGTTTTACGTGACTGACCAACTGCGTATTTGCGTTAGCGCGCTGAGATCAGCCCTCGGTTCCCACTGTGAAAAACCCTGACCTACCGACCCTCACGCTACAAGTCATTCAATTACAGACCAACAAACAATAACCTCTAAATATACACGGAATGCACACATGCATCACTTAAGCTTCCAATAATACAGACATGCAAAACGTCTACCTGACCATTTTCAATTTCAATTTATTTTTTTAAAATGGGACAATGCGAGTTCATGAACGAAACAATCGTAAACACGCCGGATTGTAGCCACAGGCTAATTTACATCCGCTGTCCCATACAAGGATGTTCCCTGGTACACACAAATTACAGTAAATAAAAACAAAGGCATGTTATAAATAGCAGCAGTGCAATAGAATAAATAATACAGAGTGCAACCGCGTCATGATAAAGTGCTTACAGTCGTCAAAAGTGCGTAGAAGGTCCTAGGAATAATATCTAGTTATAAGGTAGGTCTAAGGATATAGTTTAATCACTTTCACTGCTATGAATAACTAAGGTTTATAATAATGTAAGTAATAATACTATTAAATATATATGTATACACGCTCACATATATACACACACACGCATATATATACACATGCATACACATATACATACATATATATGTACATATATATCCATACACACATATACATATCGACCTATAGTAATGATAATAATAATAGTACTGGTAGTAGTAGTAATTTTGATCATGTTATCTAGCTAGCTTTTGCGAGTTCGTTCACTGCACCGAGTCAATACAAATCGCTAATTTAACTAGATTAACATAGTTATATCGAGCAGCAATTTAATAGTACTACGCATAAAACAGCAATCATTAAATGTCATATTATAACTTACATCTGTATGGTTGTTCCACCGCTTCCAAATCACTGCCGCCGATATCACCCGGCATTATCGCAAGGTTGATAGTCCCTCCCCTTCCGCTTCGTAGCCAAGATGGCTGCCGTTTAGTGTGGAAAGTGTCTATCGTTCCACACTCAGTATTTTGACTGTTTTGAGTACAACATCCGGGTACTTGCAGTGCACTTCGTCTCGTTGGAATTTTCAGTGAACACCCTCACGTACTCAAATTAGGTATTGTAAGTGCAGAAGTACGCGATTTGAGACACAGCGTTTGTCTTTGTATACCAACTGCTAACGCATTGTCTCAAAAACCAACGTTATCGTAAACATAAAACTGACGCATTTCACTCACCACGTCTTCGTTGTATATTTACTAATTTTGAGAAATAAGTTGTAGAGACGCCTTTTCCTGTGACACAAACATGTGCAGGTTGTGAATGATAACTCTACAACTTGTGCTCAATGATTGACTCTTTGCAAGTTAAACGTTTTGGGACCAAACCATAGACGGTAAAGGTCATGAAGAGCAACTGGATAAAAACATAAATCTCCCCGTCGGGGAATCGAACCTCGGACAATATCCCCAGTTGATGTCAGCAGCTCAGTCATTTTTATACCCGTTTAGTCCTGTTAGGGGAGCCTATCCCAGCTGTCATCGGGCGAGAGGCAGAGGTACAGATCGCCAGTCCATCGCAGGGCCAACATTCACACTCACATGCACACCTACGGTCAATTTAGAATCACCAATTAACCTAATGAGGATGGTTGGTGGGAGGAAGCTGGAGTACCCGGAGAGAACCCACGCAGACACAGGGAGAACATGCAAACTCCACACAGAAAGGCCAGCTGTCCCATGGATTTGAACCGGTGACCTTCTTGCTGTGAGGCATCAGTGCTAACCACCTCTACACTGTGCCGCCCCAGTTCGATTCAGTCCAGAGAAAATAATTCAATCAGTTCAGTTCAGTTCAAAACCAGTTGTTCCTGATACTCCTACCACTCTGGCAGCGTGCACAGAAGACTTCCTCACTGATGTGATGGAGAAGATGAGTTGAAGGTCTGCGTCCGGCTCGCCATCTTAAATCCCGTCAATGCAGGTACACGCCCGCACACTGCAGACCAATCCTCACTCCGACCGAGCTTCAAACCAAGCAAAAAACCTGACCTGTGTAACAGGTCATAATCACAATAAATCTTTTTAAATCCGCAAATTACACAAATGAATGTGTCATATTTTTCTGTTGTAACATTACTGCTACGGTGCTTTTTCGCTTCAAAAATGGCGGCGGAGCCGCCTCCTTTAAGTCGCGGCTCTGTTTCCCACTCAAACTACTGTACACATCTTTCATTTACACAGCATACATTCAATTCAATTCAATTCAATTCAGCTTTATTTATATAGCGTCAATAACAATACAAATCGTCTCAAGACGCTTTACAAGACCCGGCCTGAAACCCCCAGAGCAAGCCTGCAGGCGACGGTGGCAAGGAAAAACTCCCTTTTAACAGGAAGAAACCTTGAGCAGAACCCAGCTCATATGGAGGGACCCATCTGCCTAAGGCCAGCCAGGTACAGACAGAGAAAGAGAACAGCAAGATAAACATACATCTGTCATAGATACACACATCTGACTAAAGCATACAGGTGGGATGCTATGGTACAAACTAATGATGTTAATGACGGTTAGAAAATGTAAGGGGAATCATCAGCAGGTTGGAGAATCGTTCATTCTGGTAGGAGTGGATAACAGCAGGATTCATGGAGACTGGGCAGAATGATGAGACCACGACAACAGATGTAGTATGGAGCTCCACAGGAAACACTCAACTCCAGGCCAGAGATACTCGGAAGAAGGGAGAGCAGCAGTAAACATTCTACATAGTAATAGCACAGAATTGCATGACTAGTAGCAGATAGGAATTTAGAGGACAGGAGCTCTGTGCCAGAGAAAAGAAAGTGGAGGACACGAGAGTGGAGAGAGAAGAAAGAAGAATGTTTGTTGCATTGTCCCCCAGCAGCCTAGGCCTAACATGCCATTACTAACCAAGTACTCCTTAACGAGTGTGCTGCTGTCCTCGTTGAAGTAAGCACAAAGACCTCTAATGACACAGTCTCGTTTAACTTCAACCTTGTCATGCTGCAAAAGAAGGCATAGTAAATATTAGGAGTCTTCAATCTCACACTTTTTTTAAATGGACTTAATGAAAAAGGACACCAAGTAGAACACAAGCACAGTAGTTTGACCTGATTTTGGACCAGTTAACCATAAAGACCACACTCACAATCAGACCCTGGGGTAGGCCAGAAAGTCAGACTGAGAACATTTAAACAGGTAATCACAGCACTTTACAATAGCACATAGCATGTCTTTAGCACAGTTTAGATGCTAAATTACAAATAAATCCATCAGCTCATCTCGCAATCTGTTCAGGAAGCCATCTTATCCAATTGTGAATAAGAGTAACTATGAGTAACTGTTGCAATAATGCAGCAGTTTAATGCACTTGCCTTAGCTGTTGGAGTCATGAGTAATCTCATCTTTCCAGCGGCTCCCACTCTGCTGCTGAAGACCTTGATTAGGTTAGCTGTGTATTGGTTAAGTTGTCCGAGGTACTTGGCTTGAAGCGGCAAAGTTGTCAAACGCATGAATTCTGTACTAGTCTGTAAGAGAAAAGGTGAAAGAAATATACATGAGATATCTAAACAACAATGATCTAAATAGTGATTCTTTCCACAAAATACTGTGGATAAAAACACAAATGTTAGGAGTGAATAAATCAAATTCAACATTCATTTAATGGATAATTCTGGCATTAAAAAGGACCAATCATCATCATCATCATCATAGTAGTGCAGTTCCCTAGTCTAAATGTTTAAACCGCCAACGCGCTAATCTAATGTTAGCATTTAGCAGCGATAATCGCAAAGCACACCCATTATAAACTCTAAAATTTAACAAAACCACCATGATGATGTACAAATGATTGAGTAAACGGTATTAAAGCAGTAGAGTTGTATGAATAACAATTATACCTACATTTTAAAGTTTAAACAAAGTCTCTCTTTCAAAGTATACGAGAGGAGCTAACTTTTGAAAATACCAAAGATGCAGTTTCACCAGGCACTAAATGTTCAAATATGCCATGTAGCAGATAACAGCAGGTTAAATTTAAGAACTAACCTTAGCTTCTGTACATGACGCAGCAATGTTAGCGACGACACATGACTTGTTTGACTGTAGCTGTTAGCTTGTAGTTGAGGCATATATCGAGACTTAGCATTAGCAAGTACTAGCATTGTTGCTAGCAGACACGAGGTTAGAGCGCTAACCTAAATAAGCCTAAATTCACCAGCCTCTCACGAAGAATAACAATCATATTCGTTTAAAGTAAATTATTAAATGGAATCTCCTCCATATGACAGCAGATGGAAACTGGTTGAGACAACTTACCAAACCTGCGACTCCAACCCCAAGTTCGTACTCGCCCGGAAGGAAACTGTCTTACACGCCGTAAACCAAACCAGCAAAAATGTTACGGGGTCTCCCACGCCAACAGACAGAGGTTATATCAGTCTTCTTCTACTCCTTTCGGGTGGGTGGCAACCAGTAAGGTGCACTACTGCCACCTACTGTGCTGAAATGTAACACACATAGCGGCCTAATGGAATCCAATCACGTAAAGTTTACTCGATGTTTACATTCACTTTATACTAAGTAATTCACATTATGTTTATTTATTTTCCAATAATAAACTTTGAATTTCTTATATTTCAATTAAAGTTCACTTTTAATTATTTATTCATTATTATGAGGGCCAAGAATCTTTTTTTTGAGTGTTTTTTGAGTGTAGTCCAGGGGCAAGCAACTCCAGCAAAGAAGAGAGTCCAACCCTGTCAAGGACTTGGGTTCCAGACTTGGTTCCTCCTGCGGGTGGGTGGCCATGGATAAAGGCCTGGCTACCAGGCGCTCGCCCACGTGCCCCAGTCCCAGGCCTGGCTCCAGGGTGGGGCCCCGGTAACCCTCCGGGCCGGGTACACTTTCTCTTGCTCTTTTTTCTCATCAAGGGTCTTCTGAACCGTTCTTAGTCTGGCCCTTCGCCTAAGACCAATCTGCCTTGGGAGACCCTACCGGGGCAAATTGCCCCGGACAGCATAGCTCCTAGGGTCATTAGGACACTCAAACTTCTCCACCACGATAAGGGTGACGGTTCAAGGAGGAGATTTAAGCATATTTTCTTTAATTCTCTGAACAATAAACTATCCTCCGTCAAAGTACACTGCTGGTACAGAGCATAGAGCCAACTGGTTTTCATAGCCTACCACAGTGCTTTTGTCAAACAGTGGTATTTTTCACTCAGCTTTTAGTCACACTGTACTAGCCACCATTAATAAATGGCGAATTAAGCTTTACTTATCTATGATCTACGATCTATGTACATTTTCTACACCACATTACTCTGTTTCTGCCTATTTCTATATCTATGGACCAGTCTCTGTCTAAGTGTGTTATTTCAAACCAGGAAACACACTTAGGCAGAGACTGGTCCACCCACGCAGACATGGGCGAGCTTACACATGCTTACACACGCAGCAGAAGAGGAGCACATTAACACAGACACAGTGCCAAAACATTATGAACCCTCAATCCATCCTGACGAGCAAACTCAGCACAGGTGCACACAGAAAGTGGCGGGAAAAGGGTTCTCAGTGGATAACAGGATCTGTCAAAACATTAGAACCCCTCAGACCATTACTGCAGTACTGGGGGGTCAGAGCCTGACACTATGACCCTCCCACTCCATTTTAGCTTTACAGTAATAGACTGTGTGACGGCCACCTGCCACTAGGGCCTGTGTTTCCCCCTTGTCTTGTTTTTTGTTTTCTGCAGGTACCTCAGTGGGCGGGTCTAATTTGGAGCAATTGGGAACACCTGGCCTGTTACAATCATGTCTGACCTGCTTAACCTGCAACAGCTGGGCTTCATTGCTTGGTCTTGGGAGACAGTTCACAGTTGCTTCCACCTCTGACGGGACACAAACAACAGCTCCATGTACTGCTCTTTGCCGTCCTTTGGGCAGGGCAACTAATTTAGCAAATGGCAGGATATTTCAATCAGATGTCTCTCCAGAACATTTAATTAATCCAGTTCTGGGGGAATGGGTATGAGTTCCATCTTGTTTGCAATTGCAATGGATGCCATTCTTCCCATTGTCAGGTGCCTATCACACATGTGGCAGATCCACTCCTCTCTTGTGCTACAAGGTGTTGAGCATTCATCATCGCACACATGAACATATTTTCCTGTGTTGCAAGCCACTACAACGTGAATATTTTCAACGTATTTCGATCTATTGCATTGGTTTACTTGATTGCCAAACAGAATTCTGTGGCACACTGTGCACACGTAGGTGGGCCCTTGATGAATTTTTTCGTGGAATGCAGATACAGCGGCTTGCATCAGAGGGTTGTGGACAGGCTGAAGTTGGGTTTCAGGCTGTGTAGTTGGTTTAGAGTGGATCACAATGTGTCTGTGTTTTCTCTTTATTCTCAATGCATGCTGCACCCTGTAATGGATGTCAAATACAGCATTTCAGGCTATTTTGTCTCGTCTGTCTATGAGGGCAGTCTTCTTCAGCCTTCAGGTATCCATACCTGACATCATGCATGTGTACGGTGTAGACACTTGTTTCTGTTTCAACTTGAATTAGATGTCATAGGGGTTACCTCAGAGACACTCTCATACAAATATAATAATAACTTTATTTATATAGCACTTTTCTAAAACGAGTTACAAGGTGCTGTATAACAAACATAAATAAAACAGACAGGTCAGATGCCTGATAACAATCATAATAAAAAATAAAATAAAATAAAACCCCCAAGAGAAATAAATGTAAGATCACCCACCCACAACAAAGTTATCATACAACAACGATAAAACAAAATTAAGAAAAGGCCAATCGATAAAAGTGAGTTTTAAGAAGAGATTTAAAAGAAGCCACTGAGCTCGCCTGCCTGAGATCGCCAGGCAGGGAGTTCCACATTTGGAGCATAGACAGCAAAGGCCCGGTCACCTTTAATGACAAGACGGGACCTCTGGACCGTAAGCATGGCTGCACCGGCGGATCTCAGGCAGCGGTCAGGTTCGTATGATAAAAGCAGGTCGCGGATGTAGGCAGGAGCCTGACCATGCAGGGCTTTAAAAACAAGTAGTAAAATCTTAAAATCAATTCTAAAACTCACAGGCAGCCAGTGGAGCGTGGCGAGGGTTGGCGATATGTGGTCACTTAGCACCTGTTAAAAGCCTGGCAGCTGCATTCTGGATGAGTTGTAATTTGCGTAGGTTTCTCTTGCTGATTCCAGCGTACAGAGCATTACAATAATCAAGACGTGATGATATAAAAGCCTGGACAACCTTCTCCAAGTCAGCGGAACAGAGGAAAGGACGGATTGTGGTTGGCTGTCTCAACTGCCCAAGCCAGGTTTTAGAGGAACATATAACTGGGTATCATCCGCATAGGATGATACACAAGGAGAGAAGCACCACCGAGAAGCTATTTGTAGTGAGAGACAAGTAGCGCTGTTGAACAAAGAGGCTTCACTGCGGCTCAAACTTGTTGCTAGGCTAGACAGCATAAGCATAGACCTAGACACAGTGAAACTAGCATACCCAAAGCTCTGGGATGGTCTTCAGAAACCCTACACACTTTCTGTGTGAGAATGATTTGAATGTATTGTGAACGTATTCTGTAAGGACTGTGGGGACAACACAGCTCACGACTCAGTTGATCAAGTGTTTGTGTGTGTGACTGACAAACCTGTCATAGTACTGTCCTTACCTTCGCTCTGTCTTAACGTGGTCAACAGTAGACTGACAGTGTTGATGTGTGTCTGTACATCAATCAAAGTGGGTTTTTTTGTTTTTCTGGACAGATCTTGAAACATGGATACCCTGCAAAAGCCAGAAGTGTGGATCATTGGCAGCTCAATCATTGCCAGGCTCTATCGATACATGAGAGCCCATGGCCTCGACGACAACTTGTGCCTCCCTTGCACAGTGACATGGGATGGCAGGGGAGGCAGGCAATGGGAGCAGCTCATGCCCATCACCCGCTCCACCACAGCTCCACCGGACATATTGGTAGGCCACCTGGGTGGAAATAGTTTGGGGGGCCGCACCAGGGTGGAGCTGCTACAATCTATGAAAGAGGATGTGAGTGAAATTCAGCGGCTGTTTCCAGGCACTCTCATCTTGTTCTTAGACTCTGACATCCTCCCCGGCTGGAACTGGAGGGGTCAGATGGCAACATCTGGCTACGGGTTAGAGAGATCCAGACGGTGGATAAATGGAGCCATGGCTGGCTTTATGGCAGACGAGAATTGTGGTGTTATTCCACACAGCAACATCCACTTGAATCATTTGGGAAATGGGGGAGTTCACCTGAATCCAGAGGGGAACAAAACATTGTTAAATAATATACATGAAGCTCTCCATGATGCACTACAGCAGTGAACTAAACTGTCTCATGTAAATATTGTAAATATCGTTCTGTTGATTATGTTCCATTTATCCTGTGTGTTGTAACTGTTCTCATGATCGTTCTGTGTTTGATTAAAGTTGTTTCTTTGAATATTGATGCTAATGACTGTCTTGTGTCTTTTAACTGTAGGGACAGTGGTGCACTGAAACCAAGTATATCTTAGGCCCCGTCCACACGAAAACGCATTTTGGCGTACACGCAGATGTTTTTAATCGTTTTGGCCTATTGTCCAGACGAATCCCGTAAACGCATAGCCCAAAAACAGACTTTTTTGAAACCGGGTCCCAGGGTGGAAAAATTCGTAAACGCACTTCTTGTGGATCGGTGTGGACAGGGGAAACCGGAGATGCACGAACATGCAGAAATCAGCATTAACTGACCACAATAGCAGCCACAGCTACATTGGTGCTTCAGGGGTGCTTAATCAGAGTGTGGCTATGATTAGGCATGTGGAGAAAGCACAGGTTGTTTGCAACGAGGCATTAAAAACACAACTTAAGGTTGTGCTACATATGGCTAAAACAAACATCTCGAGCCACCTGTATACCGACCTGATTAACCTCTTGCAGTCTGCCGGCTGTCCAAACCTTAACAGTGCACACACATACACCCACCATGAGACAGTCAGTCAGATGGAGGAAGCCTTATGGGGCGCTCACACTGACAGCGACAGAGGCGATCTGAGTGACCATTCATTTTCAATGTACGCAGGCAATGAGGGGCGTTTGGGGCGACGAGCGACGCGAAATGAGCGACGAAAAAAGTTGAGAATATCTCAACTTTATGCAAATGAGAAGCGGCGCGACCGCGGCGACAGCCAATCGTGAGCCGATCTGGATTCACAAGGCGGAAAAAAATACAGAGAAGACAAGACACAATGGACAAGAAACTCATTATTACTGTCTCAAGTTTTCCTGAATTATGTGATGCTAGTCTCATCATATACAGAGACAAAAATAAGAAAAATTATGCCTGAAAGAAAGTTGCAGAAATTGTGATATCTGGTAAGTTGTAGGTTACTATAGGTACCTGTAAACAAGCTAGGGTAACAAGCTAGGCTACCATTTTAGCTTTCCCTACAGAAGGAGAGGTAGTGATTTTGTGTGTTGTTTGTAGTTGATGATTGCAGGAAGAAGTGGAAAAATTTGAGGGACACTTATAGGAGGGAGAGAAAGAAAGAGAAGGACAGCTGCAGGAGTGGGGCAGGGGCATCCACCCACAGGCCATGGCGTTATAGCCAGGTTATGGGATTTTTGAATCCCTTTATGGAAGGGTTAGGGTTTTAGGGTCATTTAATCAATGTCATGATACAATTTACACAAATAAGTAGGCCTTGTGAAAACAAGGATGACACCATAGACCATAGGTCATTAACTGGCGGACCGCGGTCCGAGTCCGGACCCAGAGATAATCCTGTACGGACCCGGAGCTATAATCTATTTTATACGGTAGATGCATTTTACGGGATAGTTTTAACAAGCGAGCGCAGCTTTTTTTTAATTATTTTTTTTTTTTTACTACCAATGCCGTTGTAAACACTAGGAAATGAATTGACCAATCGCGTACAAGTTAAGTCATCCCACGTGATGCTTCTCAGCCAATCAACTCTCGGCATTCCCGGCCGTTGACAGCGGCAAAGTCAAAAAAAAAAAAGAGGCGAATGACAGATGACAGGACAATAGAGACAGAAAGAACGATAAAGAAAGCAATACACAGAGAGAGACGATCAGAGGAGTGATTTGGAGACAGGGAGAGGAACAAAGACGATTAACACACGGTTGGAAGAGTCTGGACCAGGGAGAGAAACAGCCGCTCAGGGAGTGAGACGGGGGGAGAGAGACGAAGACGATGAGATAAGTGAGTCGGGATCAGGGAGAGAAACAGCCGCGCAGAGAGTGAGACGGGGGGAGAGAGACGAAGACGGTCAGAGTCGGGGACGACGGAAAAAAAAAAAAAACACACACACACAAATGGCCCTGTCAAAGAAAAGAAAAGTTGATACCGAAAATAGAGCTTTCAATCCGGAATGGACGGACTCGTTTCTGTTCATTCTTCCCTCAGGCAGCACAAAACCGCTGTGTCTGATATGCTCAGAGACTGTAGCGCTAATTAAAAGTGGCAATGTGAAGCGCCACTATGATACTAAACACAAAGATTTCGACAGAGCATATCCTCTTAAGTCTGACCTGAGGTCGCAGAAAATAAACAATCTCAGAGCCCAGTATGACCAGTCCACCAGGATCTTGACCCATTCATTCACTGCCCAACAACGTGCTCATGAATGTTCCCTCAGAGTTGCTTGGATTTTAGGTCAACACAAAAACCATTTACTGATGGGGGGGTTGTCAAAGAGTGCATGAGTGCAGTGGCTGAAACCTTATATGAAGGAAAACAAAAAGAAGAGCTGTGTAACAAAATAAAGCAAATACCTATGTCAGCATCATCAGCCACAAAGAAAAGTGAAGTATTAACACAGGATGTACTAGCCCAGCTGAATGAAGCCATCCATGACAAATATTGTCAAAATGTTAATGTTTTATAAAATGTTTATTTCTCTGTTATTTACACGCAGATATTGATACACACTAATGCAAGGACATGATGTTCCGGACCTTTGCTTGAATAAATTTTTTCTGACTGGACCTCTGTGCGTTTTAGTTGAATACCCCTGCCATAGACCGTATGGATGACACGGGCAGACACATCTGGACCGCAGCTTGAAGCACCGCCCTGCGGTCGCTTCCAAATCGCCTGCACAAACTGACAAAAGCGACGCGAATTGAGCAAACTGAGCGACCACAAGCCATTTTGTCGCTGTCAGTGTGAGCGCCCCATTAGCGACAACCATAAGCAGTGATATTGATGACCGCATCGCCAACAGCAGCTATGTTGGAATAATAGGAGATGAAACCACTAATATCGCAGTGGAGAAAATGCTAATCACATCACATACGACACTTCAACAGAAAGGGGAGCCTAAAACTGTGTTTATTGGCAATTACGCAATTCCCCTCTGGCACTGCTGAATGCATCACAGAAAAAATAAAAGATGTCCTGTCGCACCGTGGGATCACCATGGCTCGGGTTGTTGGACTTGGAAGTGATGGAGCCAATGTGATGGTGGGTCGAAAGGCCAGAGTTGCACAGCAGTTGCGCCAGAATGACTGTCCCTTCCTCGTAAACATTCACTGTGGTGCGCACAGTGCGCTTGCTGCACGTGATGCCTCCACGGCTGTGCGTCAAATAAGTGCATATGTTACCACTCTTAATAACATATCCACATACTACAAGAATTCCGGCATACGAACATACAGACTAAATGAAATTCAAAAGAAATGGGGGGAACACGACCTCCTGAGCCTAAAACAACCATCGGCTGTGTGACCTGTGTTTTGAGGTTAACATTTGGACAATAGTAAGATGCTTATGGTCTACTGGAATTTGTGTGGCCAGGGGCCACCCTTTCGACCTTGATCGCTCACGTAACTGTACGCCATTCAAGTGCTCGTCTACTGAAAATACGAATTTTGTTGCCTGAAGAAGGTCCAGCAGGACCGAAACGTTGCCATTACAAAGAGATTTGTAAGTAATAAAGAGATCGCACCTGAACCTGAACTTGGAGGCGTCGTTTTTGTTGATTGTTCCACTCCTTCACGGAACGACCGCCAGGATGCCGATCGATCGGACAGATCGTGGTTGGAACACAGTCTGGTATGGCAATCGACGCCAGGTATGGGGCCTCGCCATCACCCACCAGACACGCCACACATTCCTACCAAACGATCAACAATAAGCGCTCATATGCGCAAGTGACCCGTGGTCCGCCTAGACGGGGGCTAGCGACTCATTCCGCCCCCCTCCCCAGACAAGATGGCGCCCGGGCACAGCAGTACAGACGTCCCGAACATTTTCAAAGTAATTGGCGCCCGAGATATGGCCAGCGCTCTGAACAGTTTCAGCGCTCTAATTATAACAGGCGCTCGCCACATAACGGGAGCGCTCCATATGATAGACACTATGATCATAACCAGCGCTCCGGCGCCAGAGAGGCCACCAGGGGGCAGTGGTGGCGCTCCACCACGGCCGACCGACGGCAGACTACCAGTCTCCGGACCGGACCCCGCGCACCTGCCGCGGACCATAACAGACCCTCTAGTTCAGATTCGACCGACCCGGACTTTACCAATAAAGTACGCATCATTCATAGACTAATAAAGGCCATGCACCACCTCCAGAACGTCTCCGGTGACCAGCCCCCAGTCACCATTGATAAAATGACACAGACTCTGGCCACGATGATTAAGCCGGCGTCACCTACGGAGAGAACAACTGACTTAATTACCGGTAATGCCAAAAACTGGGCCGTAACCACCCTTCTTATCCTTAAAGACCACCATTCTGACATGATAGAACAAGAATGTGAAAATCTACTAAACTTGCCTGACCCAGACTGGAGACAGCCGTTCGACGTGGCAGCGAACTGGGCGAGACGCAACTTGGGGAGACGGCTCCTCCCCGAGACGGTGGAGCGCACGGAGGCCCTGCTGATCGCCAGACAGGCAGACCGGAGGCCCCCGGCCCCAGCAATCGCCACGTCTGTCACAACGGAGACCGCACCACTGACTGACGCGCTTCCCCTGAGGCCTCCATCCTCTCCTGCGCCTCAAGGTGGGCACCTAATCATCACGGCACAGGTGCACGCGAGACGCACCCAGCAGCACCCTCTCTCCCTCTCCTCTCACCTCCTCTCCACTATTCCACTCCTCCGAAAAAAAACCTTCTGTTCAACGGAGACGCAGACCACACCCAGGGCGGACATCAGGAGTAGTGGTGTAAAACCCGGATCTTTTGAGGGATTCGGATCAGTCTGAATCACTCACTGATATGATCCGGGTTTTGCGAATCACTTGAGTCACTTGAGTCACTTGACCTAAAATGGCCCGAAAGAAAGTGTTTCCAGTACATACATTTCCTCGCGACTTAATAAAGCATATACACTTTCCTTTTTGGGTTACTATTTTCTCCTTAAATTAATCTTTAGTTATATTTCACGTGGCAGCAAGTAGGTCCATTCAGCGGAATGTTAATAACCACCAGGTATTAAAAGTAGCCTACCAATAGTTAAACCGTTATTGAGTTTTTATTGAACATGATAAATAAAAAATTGCACATACACGGGGCATAAACATCCAACAAATTTGTGTGAGGTTTCCTTATATATTAAAGGCACACACAACAAACTGCAGAGTAATCTGAAAAAGTGCAAACTAGTTTAAAGTGACACTGCAAACAAGGCATATGAAATACAAAAAAAATACAAACTTGCATTAGCTTAAAATGTTTAACTATGAATACACTACAATACACTACAACATCTCAACTAATTCATATCAAGTAGCTTACATAAGCCTAAATCTTAAAATTACGCTGTGCAAAAAATAAATAAATAAATAAATAAAAATAAAAGGTAAAAAAAATAAAATGAATGAGTACAGGGTCACCATTATAAAAGAATATTTTACTTTCTTATGGTCTAAAATGTACGTGGATCCATGAGTCCGTTAAGTTTCGTTTCTCTGTCGAGTGAGTAGCGAATCTGGCCGGATTCATGAGTGACGGATCAGCAGGGACTCATGAGTAGCGGATCTTCCGGGATTTGTGAGTGACGGATCAGCAGGGACTCGTGAGTAGCGGATCTTCCGGGATTCATGGGGGTTCGGCAAGATGGCGGCCAATGCGTTTGTCTTTCTTTAAAACTCTGGAAAGTTTTGAGTATCAGCTGCTCTACCTGAAGATAAGAACAACACAATATCGTTTGGAAGGACTGATGTAGCGATGAAGACCATGATAAAGGTACTGGTCTAACATAGAACCGAAATTGAGGACAGATATACAGTCTTAACAGATAACTGCACCCAACTTTAGCCAAAGCTGTCTACATGCTAACCTAGCCGACTATACTACGTGTCAAACATGCCGAAGCGAGACAGAAAAGTGAATCTACTAATGGATTTTGATGAGGACCATACACTCCCTTTATGCACTCCCCTATCTGAAACTCCTGTGGCAAGTCCAAACCCCAAAAAACCTGTTCAAATAGCGAAAAGGAGAATGTTTCCAATGCGGACATATTGAAAGCCATCCAGGACCTGACGAGCAGATTTATCTCGCTTGAAGAAAAAATAAACAAGAATACGAGGGATATCGCGGCTATCAAAGAAAATGTCAAAGGGATGGATCACCAGATGAAGACAACTAACGAGAATGTGCATGCAGTTAATCTGCGTATCGCTGAACAGCAGAAGAAGAGTGAAGAAGCAGAACGTTACAGTCGCCGCTGGAATCTGAAGTTGTTCAACCTTCCTGAATCCCTCAACGAGACTGCAGAAGATGTCAGGAAACAAATTTTTAATATCTTCGGTCAGATCGCTCCAGATGAAAAAATAAACTGGGTTTCCTCATCGACACTGTACATCGTATCGGCCGCCCCAGAGAGGACGCCCGGTGATAATTCAGTTTACTATGCGCACCTTCAGACAACAAGTCTGGAAAGCTTCAATAAACACACCTGTGATGAAGGAGAAGAAGCTTCGACTCGCGGAAGACTTGACATATTGGGAGAAGCAATGTCGGAAAAAACTTTGGCCACTGGTTGACAAAGCACGCAAGGAGGGAAAGAAAACTACTTGGCGTGGTCCTGATGCGATCATTGATGGGAAGAGAGTTGCAGCAGAGGCAATTAAAGACAGTGGTTGAATATTACTTGGTTGTACTGTCCTGCCTTACTGTCTTGAGGACGACCTGAGGATAACAGGTTGGTTTAAGTGTCATGTTGGACTAGTTAAGTTGTTGGATCACTACAAATGCTAAATGTGTTGAGATTATTTTTGTTATCGGTACTCAAGACCTTAAAAGATTCCATTGCTTTATATCTTTGAGGAATCTACATATTTAGCCTACTTTAATTCAAGGTTAATTTTGTTTAAGTTCTTCAGACATTGTGCTCTTCTTTTTATTATTTCTTCAGTCCCTTATTTTAGATGACTGATTTTAAGTTCAACTCGTTGAAAATTGTTTCTCTTAATGTTAGAGGACTTCGGGATAGCATTAAAAGGAAAGCAGTATTCCTCTTTGTTAGAAAAACTGATGCCAACATCATTTTCTTGCAAGAAACACACTCTTGCGATACAGACAGTAAATTCTGGAAAAATCAATGGGGGGATCAAGCATACTTTTCTCATGCCTCTCACCACTCTGCAGGTGTTGCTCTTCTATTTAATAAGTTTACAGGAGATATTGTAGAAAATTTCATCTCTGATGATGGAAGGTGGATTATAGTGGTTGTAAAACTAGACAACTCATTTTTTTTAATATGTAATGTTTATGGCCACAATGGAACAGCAAATGCAAAAACCATGTTTGCTCAGGTTTACTCCAAGTTAAATAACTTACAGGGGAAATACAAAGATGCATATTTGATTATAGGAGGGGACTTTAATGATGCTCCATATGATGTCATAGATAGAATTCCGGAAAGATTCTCTCAGAATTCACAATTTAAAGCCACGACTTATGTCAGTGAGAAATTATCTTTAACAGATGCATGGCGTTTCTTTAACCCAAACCTCAAAGAATTTACTTGGAGTAATGCACGAGGTACACATCAGTCTAGAATAGACTTATGGTTAACGTCTACTCTTGCTTGCAACACATATCTGAAATTCTACATTGCTATGCGCCTTTATCTGATCATAAGATGATTTCAATACATTACTAGGTTCCAAAGAAAATAACAATAAATTACGTGGATATTGGAAACTAAATAATAATTTACTTAAAGACAAAACATTCCAAGACCAGGTTAAACTGATGGCACAGAGCATATTCAGAAAAAAAGAAATGAATAATATTGCAAAATGGGAGTACTTTAAATTTAAGATTAGAGAAATAGCTATTAATCGTAGCAAAAACATCAAAAAGGCCAATAATCTAAAGGAAATGGAAATTATGGAAAACCTGAAAGCTTTGCTGAATAGAAATGATCTATCAGAAAGTGAGAAATTACAATTAATACAACACAGAACCAAATAGACAGTCTATATATTGATATTGCGAAAGGAGCTTTCATACGATCCAGGGCAAAATGGTTAGAAAAAATGGAGAAAGAATACCAGCTATTTCTTTGCACTGGAAAAACGAAATTGTAAAAAAAATATTTCAGCACTAAAAATTAACAATAACACTAGTTTGAATCCCAAAGAAATAGCAGAACACATAGGTTCATTTTATGAAGACCTATATAAATCTAATTTTGATCCAATACACTGTGAAGAATTCTTAAACAGTGTTAAAGATCATATCCCAACCATTTCAGAACAGTTTAAAAATGACTGTGAAAAATCTATTTCTAGATGTGAACTTGCGGAAGCCTTGAAACATATGAAAAATGGTAAATCTCCGGGGATTGACGGTTTATCAACTGAATTCTATTCATGCTTTTGGGATATTATTGAAGCTCCACTTATTGAAATGTTCAAAGAATGCATTGATAAGAATGAGATGTCAACAACAATGAAACAAGGAATCATTAGTCTTATACCTAAACCAAATAAAGACCCGTTATCAATAGAGAACTGGAGACCAATTACCCTTCTTAATGTAGATTATAAATTATTTGCACTTGTATTTGCTAAACGTTTAAAAAAAAATCTGAAAGAGATAATAAATGAGACTCAAACAGGTTTCATGGCCAACCGCCACATTAGTAACAACATACGATTAATCTTGGATTTACTTGACTATTCAGATTATGTGAATCGCAGGCGGTCATTTTTCTTGACTTTTATAAAGCATTTGACACAATGGAACACCCATTTATATAAAGCTCTAGATCTTTTTGGTTTTGGGGAAAATTTTATTTCAGTAGTGAAAATGTTATACACAGATATCAATAGTAATTTAATGATTTACCCTAATACCTCCAAAAGATTTCCTGTTAACAGATCTGTTCGGCAAGGCTGTCCAATTTCTCCCTTTTTATTTTTAATTGTTGTAGAGTTATTGTCATTGATGGTTTTGAACAGCCCCATATTAATGGTTTATCTATTTCCAGAAAGAAATTCGAATAACGCAGTTGGCAGATGATACTGTATGTATTATTCTAAGAGATAAAAAAACAAGTTGAACAGTCAATACAGCTAATTAATGAATTTTCAAAGGCTTCAGGATTACATCTTAATATAGGGAAATGTGAAATTTTAAGCATAGCTGACACAAACGACGAATACGTTTGCAATATTCCGGTGAAAAAAACGGTCAGATATTTGGGCATTGATGTTACTAAAGATATACTGAACAGGCAACAAATTAACTTCCTCCCTAGAATTAAAAAAACAAAAAACATCATGATATGTGGCTTCTCTCTATATTTGGAAGAATTCTCTTAACCAAAGCAGAAGGAATTTCAAGACTTGTTTATCCCGCACTATCATTATATGTTCAAGACTCAACAAGTAAGGAGATTAACACAACACACTTATCAATTTTGTTTGGAAAAATGGGACACCATCACCTTAAAAAAGATGTTCTGTCAGGACCCAGAAAAAATGGAGGATTTGAATTATTAGATTTCATTGATTTAAACAATACATTTAAAATAAAATGGATCAAGGAATGTCTTAAAGCACCACACTCTATCTGGTATTTTATCCCAAACAATATTTTGAAAAGTTAGGCGGTCTGTATTTTATTCTCACATGTAACTAAACGTCACCAAATTGCCGATTAAACTCTCCAAATTTTTTCAACAGGCCCTCCTTGCCTGGAAATTATGCTACAATCGTAACTTTTCCCCTCACAAGACTATCATATGGAATAATGGAGATATTACTATTGGGTCGAAATCTATTTTTAAACAAAATTGGATTGATAAGGGTATTAAATATGTAGGTGATTTCTTTGATACTAATGGTGTACTGCTCAGCTATGAGAGATTCCTTTGTATCAAGTCCTTTCCTGTACTAGCAAAGAATTTTAATTCCGTGATGAAAGCAATCCCCAAAGGCTTAATTCATCTAATGAATAGCCACTTACAATTTCAAGAAGTCCTAAGGATAGATCCCCTTTTAATGATAAATGGCATAGATATAAATGACGTTAAGTGTGAAGCAATAAACATATACGTAACACTTTCTACGAAAAAAGGAAAGTATCCCCTAGAGGCAAAGCTTTTTGGAACAACATCTTTGTAGGTATTGATTGGCAGAAGGCATGGCTTTTACCATTTAAATATTGTATTAACAACAAAATTAAAGAATGCACTTTAAAGTATTGCACATATATACTCAACTAACTTATATCTCTCTAAATTTCTAGACATTGAAACATTTGCACTTTCTGTAAAATTGAACCAGAACAAACACATGTATTTTACCACTGTATACATTCAATTAGATTTTGGACTCGACTGGAAGATTATATATTGTGCAAAACTAAATGTACTGTGAAATTTGAATGTAAAAATGTTGTCACATACTTTGTCCATGGCTTGGAATATTGATTTACTGTCAACCTGTTGATTTTGTTTGGAAAATTTCATTACACAAAAGTAGAGTAAGCAAGGAAACAACCCTGTTTCATGCGATTCATATGTGAATTAAAGCGTACATCGAAGCTTGAAGTGTACAGACTCTGTAAAAAGTGAAAAAACTGTTAAACTATACGATACATGGTATAAAGAGGAATCATTTTAAAGTCTTTTGTATTTTCATGTTCATTTGTTTTTTATATCACCTCACCATGTAAAGTTTTGTCCCGAATATCCTCCTACTTTTTTGTTTCTTTCTCTTTTTCTTGTATTGCGTATGAATGATAGTTGAGCACGTCTGCTTCATATGTATATGTTGTTTTTAAAAAAAAATAAAAAATAAAAAAAATAATAAAAAAAAAATCTTCCGGGATTCATGAGTGACGGATCAGCAGGGACTCATGAGTAGCGGATCTTCCGGGATTCACGAGTGACGGATCGCAGGGACTCATGAGTAGCGGATCTTCCGGGATTCCGAGTGACGGATCAGCAGGGACTCGTGCGTAGCGGATCTTCCGGGATCGTGAGTGACGGATCAGCAGGGATCGTGAGTAGCGGATCTTCCGGGATTCGTGAGTGACGGATCAGCAGGACTCGTGAGTAGCGGATCTTCCGGGATTCGTGAGTGACGGATCAGCAGGGACTCGTGGAGTGACGGATAGCAGGGACTCGTGAGTGACGGATCGCAGGGATTCATGAGTGACGG